>WOXC01008409.1:0-23317 GCA_011680675.1 Gymnobelideus leadbeateri | reverse complement strand
CTGCTTTAGATAGCATTCTCTGCTCCAGGGCCCCCATTTCTTACCTAGCCCCTCTCTATTTTCTTCATTCTTCATGGAATCAAAACTTTCTACGTTTTGTAGAAAGCCTTTGGTGGGTCTGTCTGCCTCTAGTCTCTTCCCACTACAATCTATCCTTTATGCAGCCAGGAAAACGACTTTCCTAAAATGGGGGTCCAATCATGTCACTCTACCCACACGCTTGATAAACTCCAATGACTTCCCTTTGCCAGCAGAAGCAAAAATGCTCACTTTGGCCTTTAAAGTCCTCCATAATGTAGCACCCTCCTACCTTTCTAGTCTACTTACAACTCACTCCCCAGCACATACTCTTCAGTCCAGTGACACTGACCTCCTGGCTATTCCACAGACAAGACACTTCATCTCTTGGCTCAGACTATTCTCTCTGATTGGAGCACTGAGCACTCTCCCTCCTTCACTGACTACCACCTTTTACAGGAAGCCTTCCCCAACCCTTCTTAATTCTAGTGCCTTCCCTCTGTTAATTATTTCCTATTTATTCTGTATATAGCCTCTTTTTGTATCTCCAGCACATAGCACAGTGCCCCATACATAGTAGGCACATAATAAATGCTTATTGATTAAGTGATGAATGTGTTATCCTTGGGTTTCAGTCCAAGGGAGGAAGTGGAAGGAGTCATGCTTGGAAAGTTCAAGGATGTAAGAGAGCTTTTTGTAAATTGAGAGTGAGAGTCAAAGGACTGAGTGAATTATTTTAAAATGTGGATAAACCAGGTTGGAATGAATCTAGGGAGGAGAAAGGCTGATTCATGTAGGTGCTACAGTTGCAGTGGAAGTAGTATGGGGATGCAGTTTACAAAGGAATTAATCTCAAACTGTAGAGTTTCAGGTGAGCATACTTTGGAGCAGGGGTTCCTAGCACCTTATTCCTGCCTCAAACCAAAGGACATAGACAACCTATATATATATTACTTATTCATGAGAACAACACTGTAACCAGAGCAATGCAGTCACATTCTCATCACTAAATTAAGAATAGGAATAAACTTTTATATTTACCAAAGAGAGATGGAAACCCTTATTGTATGTTTCTAGACTGTGAAGTTCTTTAATAGATGCACACATTAGACTGGATGTAGCATGGAATCTTCAACCATCTTTACAACCATGTGGCAATTGACTAGGAAACTAATTTAACTTTTAAGACATATGAGAATATTGGCCTGATTTAGCTACAATTAAAATCAATATACCTCAATATTACTAAATACTTTTTAGACAAAGAATTCTATTATCTAGGACCTCTCTTGGTACCATGATTTCTCTTTTAGATAATGTGTTGTCTTATTCTCTGTTTAGGTTATATTGTCTCTTCTCTATATTGTCCTGTTGATATTCACTCCTTTCCAAACCCTAACTTTGGATTACTCTCACCATCTGCCTTCTTTTCTTTTACTGCTAAGCAGAGCTAGAAGAAACTTTGCAACCTGTCAAACTCTGAAAACAAATTACCAAAAAGTCACAGAGGTTATTATACCAACTGTTAACTTTAAAAAAATAAAATAAAACAAAACAAAACAAAACCAAAGAGCTGACAGAGGTTATAGGCAAAAAGCCTTCTTTATTCTGTTGGAGGAAGGAAACTAGATATACATGTTCAATCATAAAGCAGACCCAAGGCAACTAGGCTAAGCCTTGATACATATAGTCATGGCTAGACAAAGAGCCAGGCAGTGAGGTGTAGCCATGTTCTTTACTCTCCTGGTTTTCATGATACAATGCTCTTTCTTAGTACTCCTCCTACTTATCTGACTCCTCTTCCTCAGGCTTCTGTATTTTACTATCTATTATCACACTCTCAAACTGTAGATGTGCCCCAAGATCCTTGTTCTGGGTCCTCTTTTCTTTTCTTTCTATGATCTCTCACATGGTGATATTATCAGCTCCCATGAATATAATGAACATTTATGTGCAGATGACTCCCGAGTCTCTAAGTCAAGAACTATTATCTTTCCTGAATTTCAGTCATATCTCTAACTGCCAATTGGATATTTCATGTGGATGTTTTGTTTTAACAAATGCTTTATTAACTTCTGGTTTACATCATTCATTTCCACCAGATTTTGAGTTACAATTTTTTCCCCATTTGTCCCCTACCCACCACCCCAGAATAGCAGTCCCACAGGATATCCCCTCATCCAATCTGCTCTCTCCCATATCTTCTCCCATACCCCCTTCGACTTTACCATTAGGGCAAGGTGAATCTCTGTGCCCCAATGCCTGCACATCTTATCTCTCAATTTCATGTGGATGTTTTACAGACATCTTATGAACATGTCAAAATCTTATTTTCCCCTTCAGAACTATCCAGCTTTTAAAACTTCTGATTTCTGTTGAGGGTTCTAGCATCTTTGAAATCACCCAGGTTTTCAAGTTTGGTTTTATACTGGACTTTTCACATCATCATCGCCAGCCTCAACTGCTGCTGTAGCCTCTAATTGGTCTCCCTGACTTAACTCTCTCCTCTGCTCAAGTACATGCAGGTATCAAAGTGATTTTCCTGAAATGCAGATCTGGCCATGACACTTTTCTACTCAATAAACCCTAGTGGCAGCCAATTACTTTTAGGATCAACTATAAGCTCTCCTATTTGACTTTTAAAACCTGTCACAATCTGGTTCCAAACCTTATTATACATTACTCTTCTTCCTCCACTCTATGGTCCACCTAAAATGTCCTTCTTTCTGTGGTATACACACATTACTCCTCCCATTTCCACGCCTTTGAAGTTGCTACACCTCATGCTTGGAATGTACTCCCATCTCACTTCTTTGCTTCTTAGAATCCTTTATTTCCTTCAAGATTCTGCTCCAATTCTGGAGGAGAGAGGGAAGCTGATGACTTTGCACAGCTCTATCTTACTTAAATCCAATTCACTGGAAAGGAAAGACAGCACACATGTGATGTCATCCATAGTCTTCCAGAACAAAGGACAACATCAACAACAAACCACTTCCTCCCACCTGGATTCTTTCTTTCTTTCTTTTTCTTTTTTTCCTTCCTTTTCTTTTCCTTCCTTTCTTTCTCTCCTTCTTTCTTTCTTTCTTTCTTCCTTTTTTTTTGCTATTTTGGAGGGCAAGTAACTTGCCCAAGGTCACACGGCTAGTTTCTCTTTTTTTCTCTGTTAAGTGTCTGAGGCCAGATCTGAACTCACGTCCTTTGGACTCCAGGGCTGGCACTCTACTCACTGCGCTACCTAGTCACCCCTGCATGGACTCTTTCTTGATCCCACCCTTGGCAGTTAGTGATCCCCACCCCTGAAAGGTATCTTATATTTATTTTGTTATATACTAATTTATAAATATGTTCTCTTTGGATAGAATTGAAACCTGTCAAGGGCAGCCAAGGATAGTTTCTTTTTTGCCTTCATATCCCCAGAACTTAGCATAGTGCTGGATACAAAGGCTTATTAGTTGTCCTATATTTGGAATCATGATATACATTGATTAGAAAAGCTGACTCCCTTTCCTTTTTATCCCAGACCCATAGATAGAAACTACTATATTTAGAAGAATCCCCCAAAGCACCTAATAGTTGTTAAATAGTTTTATCTTTGTCAAACAAGAAAAGAAGAACTTGTGTTCTAAGGTCATTGTCATATCTGCCAGGAAGTTACTAAATAACCAGAGAATAAGATTATTCTGGTAGGGCCTCAATAACAAACTTTAACATAAATGTTATCTTTTCCTTCTAATGTAATGAATGACATTTTGGGATAAGTGTAATGAAAGCATCTGTGACTCTTTCATGGATTTTCTTTTCATTAGCTATGATGCTTTCCCTTTCCCAGGAAGAAAAAAAAAATCAGAATTACATTTTTATGCTCACTCATTTTCATTTGCAGGTTAAAAAGGTCCTATATCCCCTCCATTTTCAGTATCTATCAGTAAGAAAATTCTAATTTTTCTTTGTTTATGTAAAATTGGAATTTTAAATCAAACAGAAAAACCCCATAATATTCAATTTAAAAACAGTCAACATTTTTTCTTTGTTTTGATTTAGTATGTAATAGTTTGCCAATGTAAATAATTAATAATGTACTTTTTCAAAACACTTTCACATTTGTCAAGGGACTATTCACTTGGTCCAATTTTAGAGGGAAAGCCTTGCTATTGCCATGCTAATTACCCAACCTGAGGTCTTCTAATTTAAACTTTTGGTTTTAGAAACAATTTCTGGTAGAATCAATGCCTCAGATAGTTCATCAAGTTGTCTTGAATCCAGTTATCCTGAATCCTTTATGATGGCAACTATCTTGTTACCTAGTTTTCATGTCTGTCTAAGCTCCCCTATCACATTCATGTTCACCTCAGACCTTTCTAACATCATTGCTATGGATTCCCCAGGAAATCTTTTTCCTCCTTTATATCTTAGCCTTAAGTCAACATATCTTCCAGATTGACCACACTCATGAGAGCTAGTTATTAATTAGCAAGCTGTCCCGTAATGTTCTTTCTAATTTTCCAAATGTATCATAGTTTATAACTTCATTCAGAAGGAGGAATGAATGGAGGACATTAATAGAGGAATAAATGGCCTTTATTTTATTATTGTAATTATAGGAGAAAATGGTAAACTACTCCAGTATCTTTGCCAAGGAAACCCCAAATGGGGTCACAAAGAGTCTGACATGATTGAAATGACTGAACAACAATTGGCACCATTATAGACACATTCTCATCATTCAGTTAAAAATAGTATATCTTTTATGTTTGCCAAAGAAAATGGAAAGAAATTTAACAATGTAAATAAAAGATTTATTTAATCCCTTATGAATTGAAAGTTGAATAAGAGAACTACCTAGTTCAGCCAATTTTGGTTTGGGTCTGATGTAGAAAGCTGCATCAAGAAGCAGAACTCTCTATCCTAGGAATCCAGATCACATGCAAAACATTTAGAAGAAGCAGTAAGTTAAACAAATAAACAAGACAAAACATAAAGGGAACAGCAGTGTTTAACAGTGGTTAAACTGAACAGTGGCCACTCTATTCCCAAATTCTATTTTTTTGGAGAGGATAGCTGCTGATTAATGATCATTATTCCTCCATGCCCCATAAAGATGGAACAATAAAAGAATGGACTTAAATTTAAGCAAGACAGATTGAGTTTGATGTAATAAAAATATAACTTTTTGTAGAGGCGTGAAACACTATGGGTCACTGAGTACTGTGAAGAGTATTCCTGGGGAGCTTTAAGCCTAGTTTACATAATGGACAGAGTGCAGTACTCAAGTCAGGAAGACCTGCTTCAGGCACTTGGTAGCTGTGTGACTTTGGATAAATTCCTTAGTTCATCTCATCCCCTGTTTCCTTGTCTATAAGATAGGTATAATGTCTATCTCTGAGAGTTAGTGTGAAGATAAATTAGATAACATGTAAAGCACTTTGCAAATCTTAAAGTACTATGTAAATGCTAGCTATAAGTATTATCAGATTATCAAAGCATTTTTACCATGAATCATTTTCATAGTTGGCTACTTGAAGACAGAGAGAAAGGGCTGAAACCGCATATCTTTTAAGGTCCCTTCCAGCTCAAGGATTCCATGCTCCAATAATTCTAATCAGCACTTTCAAATGCTTTCTTGACTTCCTTTTAAGTAACAAGGGAAATTCAAATAACTACTGCAGCATTGCATGATTTCAATTTAGGAAAAGATGGATTGAAATTCCCTCTCATATCCATACTAGTCATGTGACCCTGGCCAAATCTCTTTTTGGCCTCAGATTCCTCATCTGCAAAATGGGGGTAAAAAGAATATCTACTCTGGGGGGAAGGGGATGAGAGGGGGGGATGGTGGAGGGATGGGCAGGTTGGGGATGAGGGAAGTTGGAAGCACACACTTTTGAAAAGGGACAGGGTCAAAGTAGAGAATAGAACAATTGGGAGGTGGGATAGGATGGAGGGAAATACAGTCAGTCTTTCACAATATATTCTCTATTGAATTGCTTATCTTCCCAGTAAGGGTGGGTGATGAGGGAGGAAGGGAAAGAATCTGAAATTCAAAATTTTAAAATCAAATGTTTAAAACATATATATATATATATATATATATATATATATATATATATATATAAATTTATTTTTACATCTAACTGGGAAATAAGATATAGAGGCACTGGGGGATGGAGATCCATCTTGCCCTACTGGAAAGTCAGAGGGGGGTGGGGGAGGACATTGGAGAGAGCAGAGTAGGGGAGAGGAGATCACTGTTTTGAGGTGGTGAGTAGGGGAAAGACAGGGAGAAAATTTGTAATTCAAAATCTTATGGAAATGAATGATTTAAACTAAAAATAAACATAACATTTAATTAAAAAAAGAATTAAAGGGGCAGCTAGGTGGTACAGTGAGTAGAGTGCCGGCCCTGGAGTCAGAAGGACCTGAGTTCGGATCCGACCTCAGACACTTAACGCACACACAAATAAAAAAAAAACCTAGCCGTGTGACCTTGGGCAAGTTACTTAACCCCAATTGCCCTCCAAAAAAGAAAAAAAAAGAATTAAAAACAGAGCTATTGTAAGAATCTGAGGTAATATAAGTGAAATGTTTTATAAACTGCAAAATACTCCATAAATATCAATTATTAATATTAATCATTTCAGAATAGTTTTGCTGCTTTGTGTGTGATCACATGTAGCTATTTTTAGTAGTAGACCTATTTGTAAGAGATTAATAGTATGATTGGGGAAAATATGGGGAGAGAAGGGGATATTATAGAATGCCTACATCTCAGTCCTGGACTTAGTTTTGAATCTAGCTTCAGACTTCTAGGTATCTGTGATACCCAGTGTTAATGGTTTGTAGCCATTAAAGTGGCAGCTATTGTTTTGGGCTCTTCATTTTTTATATTTTCTAAATGTTGAATGGCTAAGTGTAATTCACTGGATGGTAGAATATTTAGCATTTTGTAGGGCACTTTAAGATCTACAAAGTGCTTTGCATCTGTTAACTCATATGATCCTTACAACAACTTTGTAAAGTAACTGCTATTATTATCCCTATTTTACAGGTGTAGAAACTGAGACACGAAGAAATTTTTGTGATTTCTGCAGGGTCACACAGCTAAGTAAGGGTCTAAGGCAGGATTTGAACTTAGGTCTTCCTGACTCCAGGTCCAACACTCTGATCACTGTGCTACCTGGCTGCCTCAAAAAATCATTAAAGAGTTAGAAGGGACCTTAGAGGTCATTTAGTCTAGTTTTCTCATTTAATAGATGAGGAAACTGAAGTCTTATAAGGGGAAGATACTTGCTCAAGGTCATGATATATGATTTATGCAAACTACCAGTCAGATGATACGAACAGAACCAGTCAGATAATATGACCTAGATTAGATGAATGATATTATCCAGTTGATACGAGTTCATTTAAATTAAATTTTATGTTGACCCTATTATGTATGTATGTATGTATGTATCTGTCTATCTATTTATCTATGTATCTGTGTAAAGTGATTTACAAAACAAAGCTCTATATGAATTCTAGTAATAGTAGTAGTAGTGGTAGTAGTAATATTATTATTATTACCATATGTGGCACATTGGGAAGAATGTTGGATTTGAATTGTGAATACTGACTTTGTCACTACCAATGTGACCTTGACAAGTTATTCCTTCCCCCTCTCATCTTTGGACCTTAATTTTCTCATTTATAAAATGAGAGGATTGACAAACATACTTCTAAGTTCCCTTCTAGCTTTGAATATAAGATATAAATCTTTATATAATATACAATATATAATATATTATATATTATAATATATAATATAACATATTAATTATATAATATATAATATATAAGATAATAATCTTTGAATATAAGATATAAACTATCTGTGTCATTGTCCATATCAACTAATTAGGAACTATTTCTTGTCTTCATCCAAAGTCTTATGGGATGGGATTTGAGGAAAACACCCCCCCCCCCACCTGCCCAGGACTTTAGATGGGCGCTAAGGGGCCAAAACTTTGCCATTACTCTATGAAGATAGGAATATAAGGGTCAAGAAAACCTCTCTCTGGAACAACAGAATTTGTAATCCCTATCCCCTACCCTCTATTCCATACTGTTGACCAATGGAAATAGTCATGGTGTAAATATTATCTCTAGCCTTCTTTATTTTTTAACTTCCTTCTCCAACTGAAGAATGTCTTTGACTTAGAGCACATTTCAGTATCACAGAATGATAGCATTTGGGGGCTGGGAGCAATCAGAGGTATCATTTAGTCTAAACTAATTTCCAGTAAGGAAATTAAGACTCACAGGAAGTCAAGAGACTTGCCCAATGTCACACTGTTAGAGTTGTGACCACAACCTATGATCTTTCCATCAGACAAATACTTCCTCTCTTGTTCTGTATTCTTAAATACCCGATGACATATCCAGTAAGATGCAACCCAAGTTAAGACTTGTTTTTAAGAGTCTTTTCCAAAACTAGAGCTGGTTTTTGGATTACAGATCTTGCCATTTGGAAAGCATTCATACACCAACACCTGGTAGTCTGGGAGTGCTGCCAGGTGAATTGATTCAGGGCTCCTTTTTGGAGGAGAAAAAGTCTTCATTTCAGTATTCTGGACAGAAAAATGACACCTGTAGAAAGAGTTCAGGAAGTTGGGGCTTAAGGAATATCCTTACCATTCTTAGATGAGTGAATTGCATTGTGCTTTTGATTATATGATTGATGAGGTGGGAAGCCTTAGAAGAAATGTATTTCCTAAGCAATAGTAGGAAGTTGAAATAATACCTTCAGAGAAAAATGAGGCATGATTGAAGCATTTATTTAACTTCATACCCTTTAGTTTTTAGGGGAAAGAAAAGGTTCCTTACTCATGAGAAGTTACTCTAAATTCTCTAAATTCCAGAGGAGATGTATCATTGGCCAGAAGAATATGTACATTGATAGACAAGTGTTTTCTGAGAAACTCTCTCTGACTACTTAATTATATGCTTAACAGAAACAATCTGTGTTGGTGAATGCTCCAACATGGTTACCAGCTTTCAGTGATTCAGGTTATGTCTATGCAGCACAAGCGTTTAAAAGAGGGAACTTTCTTTTCCATGGGATACCACATAAATGGTTTAACGATTGACCTCTCTGTCATGTTGAGGGAGGCTTAGAGAGGAAAAGACAGACCTTGTTGGAATATTTTTGCAAAACTTTGTAAATGCTCCTTTTCCTTCAGCAGTATTGTAATATGTCTGGAGGAACCCCCTGCTCCTGGAGACTTTTATGCATTACATTACAAGCTATTGCTACTTGTTTGGAAGCCATACCTATACACATATGGGGTGGTTTGGTAGGATTGTCAAATGAATAGAGGAAGGCTGTCTTTGGCTCCTCTCTCCACAATTGTTTGTGGACCCTCATCTCCCTAACCTCAGGCAACCATTGTGGCACTCATTCAGGCTTACATTTTTTTTTTTTTTTTAAACAAATGCTTTATTAACTTCTGTTTTACATCATTCATTTCCGCCAGATTTTGAGTTACAATCATTTTCCCCCATTATTCCCCTACCCAACCTCCCAGAATAGCAGTCCCACGAGATATCGCTTCCTCCAACCTGCTCTCTCCCATACTTTCTCCCATACCCCCATCGACTTTTCCATTACAGGAAGGTGAGTCTTTGCATCCCAATGCCTGCACATCTTATCTCCCTATTACAAGCAAAAGAGTATTACTAATAGTATTTATATATATTTGAAACATTTAATGTTACGACCTCAAATTTCAGATCCATTTCCTTCCTCCCTTGTCACCCATTCCTTCTTGGGAGATAATTAATTCAGTATATGTTGTACATGTCTAGCTATGCAAAACATTGTCATAGTAGATATATTGTACAAGGCTGCTTATAATTCCCTCCCACTCATCCCACCCCCCACCTGGTCCATTCCCTACATAATCCTGTCCCTCTTCTATAGTGGGTACTTCCAACCTCCCCTCACCCCAAGGATGCCCTCCCATCCATCATCGCTCCTCTCATCTCCCTTCCCCCTATCCTGCTGCAGGTTGAGATATCCCATTTTGTATGTATGTCATTTTCTCCCTGAACCAAATTCAATGTGAATGTGGTTTTGCCTTTTTAGCCTTCCTTATTCTCCCCCTTCTTTGCAACCACTTCCCTTTGCTTCTTCTACATGGGATAGTTTACCCTACCCTGTCTCTCCCCATCTCCTCTTGCCACTTTCCTTTCTCACCTCATAATTTCATCCCTTGAGTATTCTCCCTTCCCAACAAATTCAACCTATGCCCTCTATCCATATATAACTGTAACCATATACACACACATTCACATATGTATTCATATGACCACACCCCCTTCTTCCATTATTTTCATAGTGAGAAAGATATCATCAGTCACAGTTATTGCTTTTCCATATAGGAATGTAAATAGTTCAACTTTGATAAGTTCCTTTTGATTTCTTTTCCCTGATTACCTTCTCAGGCATCTCTTCCTTCTTGTGTCTGGATATCAAATTTTCTATTCAACTCTGGTTTTTTCCTCAAGAATGCTTGAAAGTCCTCTATTCCACTGAATGACCATATTTTCCCCTGAAACAAAATACTCAGTTTTGCTGGGTAGGTGACCCTTGGGTTCATTCCCAGTTCTTTTGCCCTCTGGAATATCATATTCCATGCCCTTCGATCCCTCAGTGTAGAAGCTGCCAGGTCCTGGGCTATTCTGATTGTGTTTCCACAATATTGAAATTGTTTCTTCCTGGCTGCTTGTAGTATTTTCTCCTTGATCTGGGGATTCTGGAACCTGGCTATAATATTCCTGGGAGTTTTCTTTTTGGGATCTTTTTCAGGAGGTGATTGGTGGATTCTTTCAACCTCTATTTTGCCCTCTGGATCTAAAACATCAGGGCAGTTTTCCTTGAGAATTTCTTGAAGGGTGATTTCTAGGTTCTTTCTTTGATCATGGCTTTCAGGTAGTCCAATAATTTTTAAATTGTCTCTCCTGGATCTATTTTCCAGGTCAGTGGTTTTTCCCATGAGATATTTCACATTGCCTTCTAATCTTTTGTTTGTTTGGATCTGCTTAACAGCATCTTGATTTCTCATAAAGTCATTAGCTTCCATTTGCTCCAGTCTAACTCTGAAGGAATGAATCTCCTCAGTGAACTTTTGAGATTCTTTTTCCATCTGGCAAATTCGACTTTTTAAGGCATTCTTCTCCTCATTGCCCTTTTGGGCCTCCTTTGCCATTTGAGTTAGTCTATTTTTTAAGGTGTTGTTTTCCTCAGTCAGGCTGTTGACCCTCATTTCATACTTTTCCTGCATCCTTCTCATTTCTCTTTCTAAGTTTTCCTCCACTTCTCTTATTTGATTTTTAAAGTCCTTCTTAAGGTCCTCTATGGCCTGCAACCCGCTCATGTTTTCCCCTGGGGCTTTTGGAGCAGGACTTCTGACCTCACAGTCCTTTTCCCACTCTATGCCCCCAAAATAGGAGTCTAGGGTTGCATTTTTCTGTTTCCTTTGCCTTGGCATGTTGCCACTTAATTGCTTGACTTTTGGGCTTGTTGCCACACTATGGCTTTAAGGCCAGATAGAGGAATTTTCGTCCCGAACGTGTGGGGGGCAACTTCCGTTTCTGGCAAGCTGTAAACCCACCCACAACTTCCACCCTAGATCACAATCCAGATCCAGGGAGGTTAAAGCAAGAGCGATTGCCCCCCAAGACTGATCGCTGGATCTCCCCACAATTTGTAGGCTGGGAGCCAGACCTGCCTCTGAAAACTACGAAATGGCGTGTCTCCTCAGTGGCTTCTAGCCCCCAGGGGAGGGAGCTGACGCATTCCCCAAATACAGGTCCCAAAGTCCATAGGACACTAACCTCTTACTTTGTCCTAGGCATGTCTATGTTGATAATTCTGGAATCGCCACAGCTCCTGGTGTTCTGGGGTTCCTCCAGCCGGCTGCTGGCCCTGCCGCCCTGGAGCTAAAACCTCGGCTCACGCGGACCTGGGCTCGGCTCGGCTGGGCTCCTGCGCTCTGTGCTCTGTGCGCTGCCGGCTCCCAGACCTCTGCGCTGGTCCTTCCTGCAGGGCTGCTGGGCTGTCCTCAGCGGGAGGTTAGCTTCTCTGTGTCGTTCTGTGGGTGCTGGGGCGCCAGAAGTTGTTCACAGACCTTTTTTACATAGTTTGTGGGGAATCTGGGGGCAGAGAGGCTTGGAAGAGCTGTTTCTACTCCGCCATCTTGGCTCCGCCCCCCAGGCTTACATTTTTAAATAAAAATGCACATTTATCTATCATTCAGTGGTTTTCAAAGCAACTTTGTGTATAATAATCCTTCCTCATATAGTATTCCATGCTTTAAACTATCCACTCTTTCTTTTTCTGATCAAAATAATATTTTCTCAATGCTTCCTATTCTCAACTAGCCAGGAGGAAATCAATAGGATTAATTCACTCAAGGTAAGGTTTGAATATTTGACTACTTCTTTTTTTTTCCCAAATCAAATGCTTTATTAACTTCTGGTTTACATCATTCATTTCCACAAGATTTTGAGTTACAAATTTTCTCCCTGTTTTTCCCCTACCCACGGCCCCAAAATAGCAATCCCACTGGATATCCCCTCCTCCAATCTGTTCTCTCCTGTATCTTCTCCCACACCCCCTTTGACTTTCCAGTAGGGCATGATGGATCTCTATGCCCCAGTGCCTGTATATCTTATTTCCAGTTAGGTGTAAAATAATATTAATAATAGTACACACACACACACACACAACACACATATATTTAAACATTTGATTTTAAAACTTTGAATTCCAGATTCATTCCCTTCCTCCCTTGTCACCCACCCTTACTGGGAAGATAAACAATTTAGTATAGATTGTATATGTGTAGCTATGCAAAACATTTCCATAGTGGATATATTGTAAAAGACTGACTGTATTTCCCTCCCTCCTATCCCACCTCCCACTTGTTCTATTCTCTACTTTGATCCTGTCCCTTTTCAAAAGTGGGTGCTTCCAACTTCCCTCCCCACTAGCCTGCCCTCCCTTCTATCATCCCCTCTCTTATCCCCTTCCTCCCTACTCTCCTGTAGGATGAGATATCCTATTTAGTGTGTATGTCATTCCCTCCCTAAGCCAAATTCAATGAGAGTAAGGTTAACCCATTCCCTTTTGCCTTCCTGTTCTTCCCCTCCATTGTAACCATTTTCCCTTGCCTCTTCTTTATGAGATAGTTTACCCCATTCTGTCTCTCCCCATCTCCTCTCATTATATTTTTCTCTCACCTCTTAATTTCACCTTTTAAGTATCATCCCTTCCTATTAAATTGGTCCTGTACCCTCTGTCTATATATACCTGTAAACATATATACACACATTCATATATGTATTCATATGCCCATATACCCTCCTATATATATATATATATATATATTCCCTTCAACTATTTTCATACTGAGAAAAGTTTTATCTGTTATAATTATCATTTTTCCATATAGGAATGTAAATAGTTCAACTTTAATAAGTTCCTTATGATTTCTTTTCCCTGTTTACCTTCTCATTCTTCTCTTGTTTCTTGCATCTGAATGCCAAATTTTCTATTCAACTCTGGTTTTTTCATCAAGAATGCTTGAAAGTCCTCTATTCCACTGAATGACCATATTTCCCCTGAAACATGATACTTAGTTTTGCTGGGCAAGTGATTCTTGGTTTTAATCCCAACTCCTTTGCCCTCCAGAATATCATATTCCAAGCCCTTTGATCCCTCAGTGTAGAAGCTGCCAGATCCTGGGTTATCCTGATTGTGTTTCCACAATATTCATATTGCTTCTTTTTAGCTACTTGTAATATTTTCTCCTTGATCTGGGAATTTCAGAACCTGGCTATAATATTCCCTGGAGTTTTCTTTTTGGGATCTTTTTCAGTAGGTGATAGGTGGATTCTTTCAACCTCTATTTTAACCTCTGGTTCTAAAACATCAGGGCAATTTTCCTTGAGAATTTCTTGAAGGATGGTTTCTAGGTTCTTTTTTTGATCATGGCTTTCAGGTAGTCCAATAATTTTTAAATTATCTCTCCTGGATCTATTTTCCAGGTTAGTGGCTTTTCCAATGAGATATTTCACATTGCCTTCTATTTTTTCATTTGTTTAGATCTGTTTAATAATGTCTTGATTTCTCATGAAGTCACTAGCTTCCATTTGTTCCAATCTAATTCTGAAGGAATGATTCTCTTCAGTGAGCCTGTGAGATTCTTTTTCCATCTGGCAAATTTGGCTTTTTAAGGCATCCTTCTCATTGCCTTTTTGAGTTAGTGTATTTTTTAAGGTATTATTTTCTTCAGTCAGGTTGTTGACTCTCATTTCATAATTTTCTTGCATTGTTCTCATTTCTCTTCCCAATTTTTCCTCCACTTCTCTTATTTGCTTTTCAAAATCCTTCTTAAGGTCCTCTATGGCCTGTAACCAGCTTGTATTTTTCTTTGAAGCTTTTGGTGCAGAAGTTCTGACTTCACTGTCTTCCTCCTGTTCCATGCTTTGATCCTTTTTGTCCCCAAAATAGGAGTCTAATGTTGGATTCCTCTATTTGCTTTGCTTCCCTTGTTTACTCATTTTGCCACTCAATTACTTGACTTTTGGGCTTTTTGCCACAGTAGGACTCTGCTACTAGACAGGGGAGCTTTGTCCCAAATGCTGGGGTTTTCTCAGCTGCTGAAGATATTAGTTGCGTGTCCTCTCTAAGGCCTCTACATGCTCTGGCAAGCTGGTGGCACACCCCAGGACCTCCACCCTAGACCGCAATCCTGATCCAAGCAGGCCCCTCAGACTTTTCACTTGTTCCCCCTACAATCTGCAGGCCACTAGGTGAAGTAGCCACGTGTGGCTGTGGCTGCAGGGCCCTGGCACCTCAGTGGCTTCTTGCCCTGGGGGCAAAAGCCCAAGCACTCCCAACTACTGGATCCCAAAGTCCACCCTGCACTGACCTCTCACTTTGTACTTAGCATCTATGGGTTAATAATTCTGGAAACCACCACAGCTGCTGGTGATCTGAAGTCCCTCCCGCCAGTGGTTGGTCAGGCCTGCTCTGGGGCTAAAATCTCTGGCTCGCCCGGGTGTGGGGTTAGCTCCCAGAGCACTGCTGTCCACTTGCTGCTGGCCTGGCAGGCTGTCCTCAGCGGGAGGTTAGCTTGTCTGTGTCATTTTGTGGGTTCTGTAGCTCCAAAGTTTCTTTCAATATTTGACCACTTCCAGAGATATCTGCATTTTTAAAGAGAATGCTTCTTAGCTAAAAGTAATAGCCAGAGATTTTGAGGTGGAAGGGCCTTTAGAGATCATCTCCCTTATGGGTTTTTAATCCTTTTGGTGTCATGGACCACTTTGGCAGATAGGTAAATTCTCTTAAAATATAAAATAAATTGACTTCTAAAAGAAACTAATGATATTGAAATATGGTTACCAAAATATTAAAAAACCTCGCAAGTTCATGGACTGATTATAAGTTAAAAGCCCTTAATCTAGTGTAAATCCCTAATTTTACAGAGGATGCTCTCAACAAGCATTTATTAAAGGTTTACTCTTAGTCAGGAGTGAGACTGAGCATAGAAAAAAGGAAGAACAATCCTTGCTCTCAAGGAATTTACAATCCAGTGAGGGATGCCCTGTGTAAATAATTAAGTACATAAAATATAGATACTCAGTAGATAAAATAAGAGAGGGAAGCATTAGCCTTGGGGGGTGAGGGTGTGAAGAAGATGGAGAAAGGCCTCCTTGGAGAAGGTGGGATTTGAACTGAGCCTCGAAGGAAGCCAGGAGAGCTAAGAGGCAGGGGTGAGGAGGCAGAGCATTCTAGAGACTGGAGAACATGGAAGTAATGGGGAGCCACTGGAGCTCCTTGAGCACCAGAGTGACATGGCTATGCTTATACTTCAAAGTCATACAGAACTAAGATGTAAGTCAATGTTTTAATGAGAGAGATAACATCTAGTGCTCTTTCTACCACCTCATGCTTTCACTAACAGTGAGATTTCAATCAGTATTAGTCAGTCAATTAGCAGTTATTGAGCACCTACTATGTGCCAGGCCCTATGCTAAGCTTTGGGGAAATGAAGAAAGGCAAAAGATAGTCATTCCCTTCAAGGAGCTTACGGTGTAATGGGAGAGATAGCATGAAAACAATTATGTACAGGACCTATACACAGGATAAGATTGAGATAATTTTAGAGTTAAGAAACTAGAAAAGGGGTGGAAAATCTGTAGCCTCAAGGCCCTGTGTGGCCCTCTAGGTCCTCAAGCGCAGCCCTTTGCCTGAATCCAAACTTCACAGAACAAATCCCCTTAATAAAATAATTTGTTCTGTAAAAATTGGACTCAGTCAAAAGGCCATACCCAAGGACCTAGAAGGTCACATGTGGCCTCAAGTTCACAGGTTCTGCACCCCTGCACTAGAATCAAGAGAGACTGGGAAAGGTTTCCTGTAGAATATGCATTTTAGCTGTGACCTGAAGGAAGCCAGTGAAGCCAGGAGGCTGAGATGAGGAGAGAGAACATTCCAAGAATGGGAATAACCAGGAAAAATGCCTGGACCTGAGAGGCGGTATCTTGTTCAAGTAACAGCAAGGAGGCCAGGGTACTAGATTGCAGAGTATCGGGATGGTGCATAAAGGTATATAGTAAGACAACAGCCTTAGAATCCCAGAATCACAGGATACAAGAATTGAAGGGACTTTAGAGATCATCTCTTTCCTCCTCACTGTATGTCCCTTAAGTTATGCTATAGAGGCAACAGCCAGCACTTTCTGCTACTAAAGCATTTTAAGAAATCATATAGCTAAATTGGAACACTAATGCATTGCTGATGGATATGAACTGATCCAACCATTCTGGAGAGCAATTTGGAACTATGCCCAAAGGGCTATAAAAATAGCCCTTTTGACCCAGCAATACCACTTCTAGGGCTGTATTCCAAAGAGATCATAACAAAGGGAGAAAGATTCACATGTACAAAAATATTTATAAAAGTTCTTTTTGTGGTGGCCAAGAATGGGAACTGAGGGGATGACCATCAATTGGGGAACAGCTAAACAAGTTGTGGTATATGAATGTAATGGATTATTGCTGTTCCATAAGAAATAATGAGCAGGTGGACTTCAGAAAAACCTGGAAAGACTTACATGAACTGATGGTGGGTAAAGTGAGCAGAACCAGGAGAACATTGTACACAGGAACAGCAACATTGTGTGAGGACCAACTCTGATAGATTTAACTCTTCTCAGCAATACAAGGATCTAAAGCATTTCTCAAAGAATCATGATGGAAAATGCTATCCACATCCAGAGAAATAACTAAAGAGTTTGAATGCAAACAGAAGCAGACTGTTTTATCTTTTTATGTATTTTCATTTTTTCTTTCTCATAATTTTTCCCTTTGGTTGTAATTTTCCTTTACAACATGACTAATGTGAACACATGTTTAATATGATTGTATATGTATAGCCTATATCAGATTGCACGCCATCTTGGGGTGGGGGAGTAAAGGGGAGGGGGAGAAAATTTAGAACCTAAAGTCTTATAGGAGTGAATGTTGAAAACTAAAAACAAATAAATGAATAAAATAAAATAAAAAAGAAATCATGTAGCTAATAAGGAAGCCTGTCCTGTGAATGCAATCAATAGATAAATTTTGATTGACTGGTCATAGCCTGGATTTAACAGATCTTACTATGTTATTTTTTAGCCCCATAGCCCCAAGTACAATGCTAGACTCTGCAGTGAAGATTGAGTAAAGGCTTACTGAATGAAGACCTGTGGTAGGGGCAGCAGTGGATAGAGTATCAGGTCTGGAGTTATCTTCTTGAATTCAAATCTGGCCTGACACTTACTAGCTGTGTGACCCTGGGCAAGTCACTTAACCCTGTTTGCTTCAGTTTTCTCATCTATAAAATGAGATGGAGAAAGAAATGGCAAACTACTCTGCTAAGAAAACCTCAAACGGGGTCATGAAGAGTTGAACAGGACTAAAACAATTCAACAACAACAAAAGAACTAGGGAAATTATCTGGCTCATTCAGGCAGAAATCCTACATTTGCCATAAGTACTCTGAAAAAATAAAACTTGAATGGATTTGGAAACTGCCCCATGAAGGTGTTTCTCCAGGAGGCCAAAATGATCAGTTGGGAAGTGAGATGTTGACTGGAATTTTAGTGAAAACTTCAGCTTAATTTGGATCTTCTATATCCTGGAAGCTTAATCACCCTGGAAGATACCTCAGCTTCCTCTGATTGGTCAGTTCTACCTGGAACCACCATTTTAAGGAATTGGCCAAGTCAGTCATGTTTTCCTTACAGAATGTGTGGAATGCTGCCCTCACTCTCTTATGATCCCTTTGAGATAGTCTCTTCTCCCATTAGAATGTAAGTTCTTTGAGGTCTAAGACTTTCTTTTTGCTTGTATTTATAATCCCTGATTTAGGATAGTTAACAGTTAATAAATGCTTATTTAGCTTGACCACTGAATAAATTTGCAAGCCCTTCACAGACTCATGTTCATTTCCTTGCTACCGTGAAGAACTGGAGCATGATTTAATTGGAGCTTGTAAGGCATCAGCACACACTAAAACAATCCCCCAAAGCTGTTTGAATGAAATGGAATGAACTGCCTAGGAACATGGTAGGTATCCCTTCTTGGGAGGTCTTAAAGCAGAAGCAGGATGACCTCTTGTCAAGCATGGTATAATGGGGGTTCCTTTCAGGTATGGGTTGAATTAGATGTTTAATGAGGTCTCTTCCAGCCCCTCAATTCTGTTCTTCTGTAATTATACCCCATCTAAATGTGGTTAACAAAGCTATGTAACCTATACAAATCAGACCTTCAAGCCTCCAGGCTTTTGGATTGTTTTAGGTAAAGTTCTTCGTCTTTTTTGACCCCTTGCTTACTTATCTAGATAGTCGTTCCTTCCTAAACCTGACCAAAATAGTTTCATGTGCTGAATATGTTGATTGTTCATGGCAGATGTATAAAGTATTATGTATTTTCCCCTACTCAATAACTTGTGGAGTTTCCCTTTGTTGCTGGAATTGTATAGCATACTTTGTTTGCCAACTTAATCAGTACTTTGTGAAAGGGCAACATTCCTGGAGAAGCATTGCTATATTACATGTGGATAATGGGTTTAGGTAAAAACCATCAGATATTTTAATGTTTGTTAGAGATAGGCATTGGAAGCAGTAATTAGATTGAGAAATTATGGAGTCAGTTTCCAAACTTTAGGTCACTTCAACTATATTTCTAGGTAAACAGGTGAGAAGTGCATTATGTATTTGCAGAGAGATAACTAGAGAACTCTACCTGGGGCTGGGTGTGGGTGGGAATAGAGGGAGAGGAGAGAAATGGAAACTAATGGATGGACTGGAGCGTCAGGCAGTCAGCTAACATTTGTTAAATGTCTACTATGTGCACTGTGCTAAGTGCTGGAGATACAAAGAAAGGCAGAAGACAGTTCCTGCTATCACGAAACTCACAGTCTAACGGGGGAGGGAGACAACACAAGGAACAACTATGTGCAATAAGATGAACATAGGATAAATTGGAGGGGAGGGGTAATCTCAGAGGGAAGTTAATGGAGATTTAAAGGAAATCAGGGAAGCTAGGTGGTGGAGAGGAGGAAGGAGTGAAGGCAGTGAAGGAAGAAGACTGGGAGTCAGAGTTAGAATGTTATATGTGAGGAGCAGTAGGGAGCCCAGTGTCACTGGAATGAAAACTAAGTGGGGGTGGGAGGGTGTAAGAAAGACTGGAAAGGAAGGGGCTAGATTATTAAGGAGATTGAATGCCAGACAGAAGATTTCATATTTGATCCTAGATATAATAGATAGCTACCAGAATTTAGTGAATAGGTTTGTGTGAGAGTATGGGTGTGATATGATATGGAGAGTTGTGACATTAATTGATCACATAGAAATATTGCTAGCTGGTCAGGAAAACAAAGGGAAAGTCAACATTTTCAGAGACTCCTCAACACTGACTTTTAGAATTTGCATGGATGTTGCCAGGAATGTCAATATGTGAATGGTATTTTATAGGAGAATCTGTTTACCCCTATCCACAAACACAACAGCATGACCAAGGAGGACAACAGGAGGGTGCCTGTTCCTGTTTGGGCTCCATTACCTTTGCTGTGTGAATTGGGCAAATATGTCTGATCTCTTCATTTATTGCCCCACGGGCATCATTGTACAGTATTACACAGTACAGTAATTGATCTTCATGATGACGATAGCCCAAGTCATCAAGAAATACCATTGATATTCTATGCAAGGTGCTGGTTTAGGCAGCAGAAGGGCAGAGGAGTACCTAATTGCTACTTGAGATGTTTTCATCCAAAAAGTAGTGCTATGAATGCTTAATGCAGTGAGCTTCACTTATCCAGGAAAGCCCCATGTTCACTCTATAGTAATGAGGAAATAAAAGCAGTTCTACTAAATTATCACTGTGCATAGATCATGAACTCTTTGAATGCAGGGACTATATATCTTAATTATCGTTGTAGCCTCTCAGTACTTTCAGTGTTTGGTACTGAAAACAGGTGCTTAATTAAAGTCTCATTGAATGAATTGTCATATATTTCCCCATTTTTTCTAGTTGTAAAGGACATGCTTGAGTAAAATAATTAGTATAGTCAGTTTTGCTATAATTTAACAGACAGGCAAAAAGCACTATCCATTGCACAAATCACAAAATAAGAACCATAGATCTTATGGAAAAATTGAAGCTAGGGTGACAACACTTAACTACTCCTTCAGTGACACATAAAAAAGATAGGAGCCTAATAAAAACGGTAGCAACCCTTTATACACGTTAAATAGTTAAAAAACACATAAAAACTACAAGAAATTGTGTCAGAGATCTGGGCCTGGGAGGGCAAAGTCTGGAGGTAGTTGGGCAGGCTGCAACAATGTCTGGGGGCTGGGGGTAGTATAAACTAGTCCTCCTCCTCCCACAGCTTCTACTGTGCAGGAAGATATACAAAAAAATTAGCACTTCCCCTTGAAAAATTCCTTAAGTTTGCTTGTGGAAGTGGGGGTCTGCAGGGTTTTTGCTTACGAGGTATTGAGTGGTATAGTCCTGCATCCTCAGGGTCTCTCTTGGAAGAAATTCGCATAAATCAACCCAAATTCTCTGTGCTCAAAATGTTCTCCAGATCTATCAGTCACCTTGGAACAAATCTGTGTTTTCAAAAAGGGTGTTATAGTAGAACTGGCTGTGTTTTTCTAGATCAATGATCTCCAATGGCAGGAGAGAGGAGAGGAAAATAAAGGGCTGGAAGGGAGCAGAGGATGGAAAGAAATTACAGTAATCTAAGATTTTTGTACTTTAGAAACAAACATCAAGGTATATGGTAATTATCTTTTCAGAAGGATTACAACTGTCAAAATAAATACTTTTAAAATGAGGTTTATAATAGAATACATGTGAGCAAATACATTCTCTGCAAATGATAAAAGCATCTAATGGGCTTCATGGGCATAATGCCTTCTTTATGAAAACTGAGATAAATTTGTAAATTTGGAATAGAATTGACATTTAAACAGAAAAATAATCATATTAGTCATAGAATGTTTGAACTACAAGAGAAATTAGAGATGATCTAAGACAGAGGCTCTTAACCTGGGGTACATGGACTTAAAAACATTGTTTTGAGAAGAGGCCCAGAGGTTTCAACAGCTGCCCCCGAGGTTCATGATCTGTCCTTGGGAGGCAGCTTGACTCTGTGGAAAGAATATTGAACATGGAGTCTGGAAGACCTAAGTTTAAATCCTGTCTCTGAAACTTGGAGCATCTGTGGGCAAGTTTATCTGTCTGAAAGTCAGTTCTCTTAGCTGTGAAACTGAAAAATGGCCACGATAAGATTTACCTTGTGGGGTCACTGGCAGGCTCCAATGACACGATCTCTGTGTAGTACCCAGAGGTGTGCAGGACACAGGCTAGGGTCTGTAATGGAAATGCAAATTTAAAGATCTTCCCTTCCCCTAGCTTAAGTGCACCTGGAGCCTGTGGTGGGAGGCTTGTTTTTCAGGAAAGCCCACACCTTGATACTTTGTGATTGGGCAGTGGGTCCAGAAGGTTGTTACATTCTGAGCCAGGAGAAGGCTATATAAACTCTGAGGGGAGGCTTTGCTTTGGGGCTCACTTTGAGAAGTGTTGTGTGATTTGACCAGATGAGACTCTGGGAAGCCGTTGTTGAGAGCCCCCCGGCTTTGAAAACCCAGGTGTTGATGCTTCCCTCTCTGGTAACTGTGATTTGGTATTGATATAATGGTAGGACAGTTTGGAAGCCTGTCTGATCTGTAAGTTGTGTAACCCTGAAGTTTGGGGTGCTGACCTTTTTCCCCTGAACTAGGTAATGTATGTTTGTTTGATTAAAGTAAGCTTGTTAACCCATTTTGAGTTGCTTTCCTTTACAAAAGCAGATCTAAGAACCTATATTGGCAGCTACCCTGGAGATATTGGGGTGCTTGCTGCTACAGGGTCCCCTGATTAATTTTCACTGTGAACATTTACACCTAGGAAATCACAAAACACTACAAATCAGGACTTGGTTTATTGTTTCGTTTATCATCTAGAATTATGAAAGTGATGGAGAAGTTATTAATAATGTAAATGCAACTTGAACGTCTGTGGGCTACACTTTTTGTTTGTTTAATTTGGATAACCAGTTTTTAAACATCTATGGCATGCCATTGGAAGGACCACCTCCTGGAGATGCTCCTCCAAATCACATTCATACGTGCTGGTTGAGTCCTTAATGGGGGTCACTACCCCTTCAAATGACCAGAGTGAGAGGATTTGATTCCTGACTAATTGATTTCTCCATCCTCCCCCATTCTCATCCAGAAGATAAAATGAAAGGAGATGACAGATAATAGAGAGGCAAGATGTTAATAATGTTTAGAATAGAATTACTTGCTTAGTAGGAGATGCCATATTTGACAGGCAGCAAAAAGAGAGAGGAATAGATACTCAGAATGGGGAACAGCTACCCTCAGATTCTTGGTAAACTTTGTGAGTCCATACACCTAAAACCATAACTTGTAAGCCCCTACTAGAGTACTTATCTTTAATATTCAGCCAATATACATAATTAGTTCAAAGCAAAGGCATTTACTAAGATGGAAATAGTAAGCACTATAGCTAATATCACATTCCCCCATAAACTGGGATGAACAAACAAATATATGTAGCATCAGTGAGAAGAATAGGCATAAAAGTATACTACTACTAGTAGTATAGTATAGTATACTATAGTAGTATA